>CP106718.1:0-22500 GCA_025503065.1 Gossypium bickii | reverse complement strand
AGGGTTTTAGGGTTTAGGGTTTAGGGTTTAGGGTTTAGGTTTTTTAGGGTTTAGGGTTTAGGGTTTAGGGTTTTAGGGTTTAGGGTTTAGGGTTTAGGGTTTAGGGTTTTAGGGTTTAGGAGTTTAGGGGTTTAGGGTTTAGGGTTTTTAGGGTTTAGGGTTTAGGGTTTTTAGGGTTTTAGGGTTTAGGAGTTTAGGGTTTAGGGTTTTTAGGGTTTAGGGTTTAGGGTTTAGGGTTTTAGGTTTAGGGTTTAGGGTTTAGGGTTTAGGGTTTTTAGGGTTTAGGGTTTAGGGTTTAGGGTTTAGGGTTTAGGGTTTAGGGTTTAGGGTTTAGGGTTTAGGGTTTAGGAGTTTTAGGGTTTGGGTTTAGAGTTTAGGGTTTAGGAAAACCTTTTTTTTAGGAGTTTAGGGTTTAGGGTTTAGGGTTTTAGGGTTTAGGATTTAGGGTTTAGGGGTTTTAGGGTTTAATTACATTATGTTTGCTGAACTTCTACCTACTTACCAATTTTGGATAAGCTGCAGCAAAGTAGCCATTCTCCTTTGTCCGCCATATATTTCACACGGCTGCAATATAGATTTGGTAACTATTATCTATGTCCAATGCCCTCAAAAATAAGGGCAGTTTCCTCCAGGCGTCAAAGAGGCAGAAACCATCTTTCCTTTTCAAGTCTAGAGTTTATTATTTTTTCTTTCCACCATGGATAGGCATATCTAGCAACATGGTTGTGACAATTAGATTAATGTTTGAAATTTAGGGCAGCTGATCAATAGAATTGTTCAACATCTTGTATGACTCACCTCATTTCTTGTCAACTCCTCCACCTCCTCACTGTTGCAACCTTGGAGTACAGCCAGAAAATGCTAACATGTCCATTTCATATCTAAGGTGAAGTACAATAAAGGACCATTTTGCCTCAGAAGCTTAACAACTCGTTTCCCTGACTCCTCTATCTGGGAAGTGAATCTCAAAGCACTAAAATTTACCACGACTTATCGCAGCTTCTGAATACCTAAAGGCTGCCCATTGTTGGCAAGTCAGTATCAGTTTTATTCAAATGTACAACTTTATACTTCTTTATCAGAGGAAGAATCTGCATGAAATAGAGATCAAACATACTACTTTAAGATGAGTCTTGGAGGAAGGAAAACAACTGAGAAGCATAAAAAACATTTTAAAAAATGAAGAATGAACCAAGCTAAATTATAGTAAAACCTAAATAGGTCTACGTCAAAGGTAATGACAAGGAATTAACCTGGTTATGGTAGTAGGATATATCAAACCAACTAATTGGTGGCATAGAATACACCATCCCCATTTCTACTCTCCTCTTAAGCCTAGGAGGCAACTCCTTCAATATACGGACCTCATCTCTCAATGACATAATGAAATGAGTCCACATCAAATATATCTTGGAAATTCACTGCCATAAAAGGTAAATGCATATTTAGAGATAAGTGAGAAAAATAAACTCAGTTGAAAACTACCAGTAATATATTTTAAACATCCTTTCCAAATCCATAAATGCGCAATATCTAATGGCTTCAATCATATGGGAAAAGCTTATTTAACACACACAGGATCTGACCAGAAAGATGTTTTATCAGCTCCGGGACTAAAAAGTGTGACATTCAAATATCTTGCAATGGTAACCATGTCACAAATCTGTTAAGCAAGCCCCCAACAAAAAAAAAAAAAAAAAAAAAAAAAAAGAAAAGAATACAGCATCAGTTTCCATATAGATTTGAAGTAAAAACAACCCATGAGCATACACAATCTAGAAAAATGTTGAAAGAAATAAAAAGAAAAGAAAAGGAATGGAACAAGAAATGCGTTTTAGAGTTCTTTGCTAAAGCACTCCTGCTGCTCGCATTTGATTGAGACCTCCATTGCAAGAAACCATCAAGTAACCATTGTTTTTATATACCCCTAAAGTAACAACAAAACATCATATCAATTTCGAGTTCAAAATTCCATAACCAGAACATATACAGCAAGTCAGCCACCGATCCTAAAACTGAAATGGAAAAAAAATGGAAACAAAGTAACAATATATTAAAATAAAAGTACATATTTGAAAAATTCAAGAGAGATAAACGATCTCAAATTTCAAACAAACATATGCCACAACAAAGAAAGGATAGAAATCCCACAAAACTAAGACATAAGATACGAACATTGGAACCATTAAATTGATACAAGTTCAATCCGTATGACTATATAAAAGGAAAGCTTCAATGAAAGCGCATAGAAATCCCCAAGAAATCTATCATTGTGTACATTGATTTTCTTCTCCTCAAATAGGAATGCAGATAAGGATAAAAGGATAAACCCATTCCTTCTTTTCCATCAAAGACTAGCTCAAAAAATTTTCTCCGATTTAACCCCAAAAAGGCCTAATAAAGAATAACTATATCAAAATCAGCAGAAATTTGAGTAAAAAAAAAAAAGAACAAAAAAAGGTGGAAAATCTTACTTTTGGGAGGAAGAACACTTGGGCAGGAACGGAGGAACCTTATCTTCAACAACGGAAACGGAAGAATCCTGGTGAGAAAAACAGGAAGGCCAACCTTTAAGGAGATGTGGACCCCTGAAGTATCCCCCAAGGCCGTTAATTGTACGATGCAAGTCCAAAGCAACACCGATGTGGTGGCGCGTATCATCCACAGCTTCGTTCTCAGGCTCTTCAACTTCTCAACTCTCTCCCCTCCGCCGCCGCCTCCCCTTTCGTTGCCCCCATTTTATCCCTCTCATTTTCCCTTTCCCCTTCCCTTCAATACTGCACATTTCCAGCAATAACCCCGATTTCCACCCTCCTCATCTTCCCCAAATAGACCACCGTCTTCTTCCTGTCAAATTCGATCAATGCAGGTCGATTTTCAGAAAATCTGCATCTAATTTAACAAAAACCTTTTCCTTTCTTTTATTTCTATTTTCCGAAAAATTTCGAGATCCGTTAACTTCCAAAACAACAACAACAACAACAAAATAATTCAAAATCAATCAAAGAGATCCAATTTTTCCTCCTCTTCCCAAATGAAACTCTTAACAACTCAATCAATTCCAATCGAATATTAAACAGTATTTTCCCGAAACAAAAACAAAAAATCATTCTCTTCCTCGGCGATCTAATCACTTTTCAGGCGAAAATTGTCGTGGAATGGCCGTTGAAACCCCTGCCTGTCTTCAAGTATAAGCGAATCAGAGAAAATATAGAGAAATCTGAATGAGAAAGAAGAAAAAATTAGAAATGAGAATATAGTGCAGATTACAATGCGATCGAGAGAGAGAAAAAACGGGATGTGAGCCGTACACCTATGGGCTTGGGGTACACTTTTTAACCATAGTTTTCTTGAATCTAAATGGATTTGTTGACTAGTGTTAGATGTCGACCACAGTCCATAGTTAACTTCTTTTTAACCAATAAATACCTGCCACCTCAGTTTATGTCTGAATGGGCCCAACATTTACCCTACGTGGCTGCTTTCAACTGGGTTTGTAAAACTACAGGTGTCCACGTCTCAGGAATGGGAGTTCATCCGTCGCCGTTAGATTTGTAATGGGCATTAAATCGGCTGCCGATACGCCGACAATATATCGCGAGAATTTCTGTAGGTGCGAATATACCGCGACAATTATCCTTAATTTGTTCAAAGATTTCATTAAAAAAGTAATTCATTTAATTAATATTTTCAGCATTTAATTCTTTTTCCATGAAACAAAATAATAAGAAATTTTGTTTGTAATTAACAGAAAAGTAATTATATTGACGCTATGTATTAGTATTTCAATTAAATAAAGACTCAAATTATCCTTTTCAAAATAATCAAACACAAACTATCATTTCTTTAGTAAAGATAATATTACCAATGAGTGTAATCTATAAAACATACGACTGTCTTTTCTTACATTTTATTTTATTTAGATACATTCACACATAATTTTAAAGTCTCATCAATAATACTATTAACTATTAATAAAAATAGGTATTTGTAAAAGTTTTTTTGGGTATATTTTTATATTTTATATTTTTAAGTCTTTATTTCATTAAATAAAAGTTTATATTAATTTTTAATATTTATTTGTTAACTATTAAAATAAAATATTTGAAATAATATTTTTTATTAGATTTTATTTTGAAATCATTAAGATCAATAATGTGACAGCTTGTTTAGTAATGCTTAAAAAATATTTTTGGCTCAAAATGACTTTTGGAAGAAAAGTTATCTTTAAGCAATTGTTTTTGGTGAAATTTTTCTTTTAGCCAACTTTTGAAAAGCATTCTGCTGAAAAGGAAAATTTAAATTTTTAGTTTTCTCTTAAAGTATTTTTAGTCTTAATTCTTTTCACCCTGCCAATAACATAGTACTTACTTTCTTTCTTTTTTTCTCGGTGTTTAATTAAAATGTGTTAAAATCATTAATTAAATATAAAAATTTAAAATAATACAAATGTGTTAATGTCTAATTACAAATATTTAATAGATTTATATTTGAATATTTAAAATATAGTTTATATATTCTAATTAAATTTTATAAATAATTAATATTTATTGCTTAAAAACATTTAAAATTTATATTTCATATATTAAAATATTAACAACAAGTTATAATAATTTTTTTATATTCTTACTAAATATAATAATATTAACTAATTTAAACATTATTTAAATGCATATTTGTTACTTGATAATAACATATCTAAAATGAACATTTTATTTCTAAAACACTTTTTGTGAAATCTAAAGCATGTTTCAAATATTAAATCAAACTTTTCAAAAGTCTTCTCAAAAGTACTTTTCACATCGATTTTCAAATGCGTTATTAAACTAGCCCTATTTGGTGTTGGAAACTTTTGACTTGCCCTATCTCATTTTATGTTCTAACGACAATTAGAACAAACAAACTAGTTTAAAGCGATCAAAGATTTTGTGTTAGCATATTTGATTGTGTTAATTTTATTTAAGCCTTGTATAAAAAAATTTTGTACAATGAATGGATTGGTAATTCGTTGCAATAATAACCAGGACCCATGTGTTGTGTTTTAGGCCTAGTTTAGGAATGCTTTCTCAAAAGTGCTTTTGAAAAAAAAACACTTTTGGGAAGAAGCTAAATTTTCAACTTTTGAAAAAAAGTACTTTTGAGCCAATTTTTGGCTTAAGAGAAACACTTTTTCCTTAAAAAACAACTTATTTAGGAATTTTGTCTGAAGAAAGCACTTGTGAGAAACATTCCTAAAGCTGGCCTTCTAGTTGAATGACTTCTTAAGAAGAAGAAGAGTTTGTGTTATTTTAAGATTCTATCTTTATCACGATCATATTATTTGAAGTTTTTGAAGACTTGTTTGGCGGTGAGAAAGTGATGGAATCAATAGGAAGTCGAGAGAACAACAGAAGGTTAGAAGAAATAGGTAAAAGGTCGAGGTCAAAGCTAGAGGTTAAGTCGAGGCAATGAATTAGCTTAGGTTTTGGCTTGAAAAGGCTCGGGGTGATGGGGTTGGTGGGATTCATTAAATTTGTGGAGTTTGTTGAGTTGGTGGAGTTAGTTAAGTTCGTTGGGTTGAGGGGAGAATCAATGTGGGAAGAAGCCATAGTTTGGTCCACGCTCAGCGCACTAATTATTGATGAAGTGCATCAACAAGAGAAAACGAGGAGGAAAAAGCGGGTGGTGCAAAGGAGGTGAGTTCACCTAAGCGGGAAAAAGTAGGAGAGAAGGATAAAAAGGAGGAGAAAAAAGTTGTTGCAAAGGTAAAGAAGATTGAGTGTAGAGAGTAAATGCTTAGGATTGCTAATGAGGAAGAAGATCCATTTCTTATCGCCATGAAGGTTATTTTTAGGTGATGCCCTCTTGTTTGGTAGTGGTAACATGGCGGTCGTAACCAATGAGTTGTCATCATAGAATGTGTGAATGACACACATAGTGGAGCCCATCCTATTAATCTTTTTGAGATAGTATAAGGTTGTTATTTTTAGGTAGACCTGAGTAGCTCTTAAAAGGAGCATTCATACTTGGAGAAGTTTTCATACTTAAAAATGAGTGGCAGCCATAACAGCGTGTGGCAATGTTGGATATGTTCCCACTCGGTGGATGGTCCCATGAGGTAACTCATTTGGGAGGCGAAGCAGTAGTGGCATGCCTTGAGGATGTGGTGGAGAGTCATTTGCGGATATTTTTACGGTGGTCCCCTCAAAGTGTCACATGTTCAGCCTAGGTGAGGTATAATAATGTTCAATGTACTTTTGCAAATCTTATATCTTTTGCCATTATATCATTGTAAAACCCTAACTTCGTCTAAAATCACCAAATTAGAGGTTATGACATATTACGACATATATCAAAATAATTAACATCGTTAAACTATTCATTTATTAATTTAAATAAAAACATTCAAATCTAAATTTCATTCAAAAGCATAATTACATTTCTGGGGTCTTAAAAATTGTTTAGGAATAATCATGGACTAATTTGAAACAAAAGCGAGAAATTTATACAAAATTTTAAAAATTTTTGAAACATGGGTCACACATGTAACACCCCTTAACCCGTATCCATGTGGGATTAGAGTTACGAGGCATTATCAAACATGTCGGAACATAACATAAACATTTAACTAACATCAAACATTACAAACATTCCATAGCGAAATATACACATAGTGTCACTTTAGAAGTCTACGAGATCTTAAACATGCATTAGGAAGGGTTCGGAACTAAGCAGAGCACATACAAAATTTTCTCGAAACTTAAACATTTTCAAAGTTACTGAGGTCACACTGCGTGTGTGGGCGGTGCGTGTGACTCACCGCGACATTAGACACCACCTGTATGTCTAGCGCTGAAGTGGCGAAATAGGGCATACATCTTGACTTATCCACATGGCCTGAGACACGCGGGTGTGCCAAGCCGTGTGAAATTTAGGGAGGTTCTTGACTTGCTCACCCACGCCGGTCCACAAGCCCATGTGTCCAGCCCATATGGCTTACGACTTGCTTGTAATGCAACCTTGAGAGACACGGTGGAGACACACATCACGTGTGTGCTCAATCGTGTGGAGCAAATATAGGCCATTTGCAAGGCCAATTTGCCACATCAAATCATGCTTATTTAACTCTTTCACAAAATTCTGAGAACATATTTAATAATTTATCTTATCAATGTCATTTATAAATTCACATTCCAAACCAAACTAACATACCACAAAACCATGTTTTTTTACGTATCATAAATTCCATATTCGAACCAACTAATATATATATATCAAATCATATTACATATGCTTTATAAGTCAAAGAAGCCAAACCATATGAGCTACCATTATGACATTGAATATTCAAATCATAAATTAGCTTATTACATTGCATTAATTAAATATCAAACATATCTTTTATAAACCTATGCACATTTGAATTATTAAGTTACAACAAGACATACCTTATGGCCTAAATAACATTTATACATGAGACATTATCAAACATTACCACATAATAAAATATGGTCTTATACTTTACTAATTCATGCGCAAATTACCATAATATCATTAACCATTTTCGGACACAAGGTAAATCATAACACACCTAATTTGCATGCTCAAACAATGATCCAAATTAACATATACCTAGCCCACTCATCTCTTCATTTATTAATTTCAGCAAATTACCTATAAAATCTATACCCATTTTATCAAAATAAAAGTTGTCCCTTTTGAACACAAATAACAATTCAAGCATACCTATTTCGCATGCAAATTATCATGTTTAAACCTCATATGTCCAACCATTCAAATAAACACCTATTAAGGTCATCAATTTAACCTTATTACCAAGCCAAATTATACCACTTTTCATCCTTCCAAAATGAGCTAACTATAAAGCCGATTATACTTCATACTTACCATATCTCATTGCCAAATCATATAGCCAACATCACAAACATATTTACCATGAAACATACCTCCAAATTAAACTTAAGACATGGTAGAATACACAACCATTAACATCATAATCAAGCCATTTCGCATGGCTATATATATACAATTTCAAAACCAACCATATCAAAACCGATCTGTACATGCCACATTACCAAATCTCAAAGCATTTATTCTACAAGGCGCTGGATAGTGTGATGAGATCTCCGGCCGACTTCAACAGAGCAAGTCTCAGAAACTCTATAAACATAGGAAAAATACACAAAGTAAGCTTTGAAAGCTTAGTAAGCCATAAGCAAATAATTCATCATAGAAACATATATAATTCAATTCAAATAGGCCAAATTTAGTTAATCACATACACATATACAATCACTTTTCTCATATAATCCATGTTACCTCATTAAGTAACTTCACTTACCTTATTTTTCATTTAACATATAAACCTCATACGTAGCTGAATCATTTAGCTCAAATTCACAGTCGATCACCAATTCATTCATGGAAATATCATAATCATGCATATATTCCATCTCATAATTTACATCTAATTCACTTACTCATAATTCACTTACATACATTCAACATTCATTGTCATGTATTCCACATATCATTATTAGAAACATGCTCACTTTTCATTTCTGAATTTCATATACAATTCACACATACCTGAATCGGGTACTCATTCACATACTCGTACATTTCTAGATAATACTCGTTGAACCATTCGAAATCAATTAGGATATTCGAATAGTTGAAAGTCTCGTACAATGCCAATTTCCCAGACGTGGTCTTACATGTAATCATAAATCGATGCCACTGTCCCAGATAGGGTCTTACATAAATCAAATACGATGCCAATGTCCCAGACATGGTCTTACACGTAAACACAAGTTGATGCCAGCGTCCCAAGCGTGGTCTTACACGAAATCACATATCGAGGAATCCTATGTCATAACATATGTATCTAACTATTCCTAAGATTTATGCGGGGGCTTTGGACGTCATGCTTTCGATCGATTCAAGCTCGTAGATGATTCTTCTACACTTTTACCAATTTGGCATTCACATATATTTACAAGTAATAATACAATTCAGTACAAATAAAATATATACAATCGAATTTAACAACATTTATTTACTTATGAACTTACCTCAGACGAAGACGGACGAACTGGAATGACTATTCAACAACTTTAGATTTTCCCAGATCCAAATCGATTTATTCCTTTCTTGATCTAAATTAATACAAATTTAATTTTTAAATCATATATTTATTCAATTTTCATCCAAATCACATAAATGGGCAAATTACACTTTTACCCCTAACATTTCACATTTTTCACAAATTAGTCCCTAATTCACAAAATACAAAATATTCAAAAATTTGACCACACTATAAGCTTGGCCAAATGTTCATTAAGCTCATTTAAGTCCACAAATTTCATTTATTTCACATTTTAGTCCCTCAATTGATTATTTTCACAATTTAGCCCCAAATTACTCAAATTCATCAAAAATTCAAATACAAAACATATTAATCTAACAACATATATTTATTTTCATCATCAAACACAAAAATCATCCAGTTATCAACAATGGAATTTCATGAATACATCATCAAATTCAAAAATTCAAGCATGGGCTAGCTAATATTCAAGCAACGATCTCAAAAATGTAAAAAATATCAAAAAAATCGAGCAAACCACATACCTAAATCAAAGCTTCAAAGTGCAGAACCTAAAACAACATCCATGGCTTTCTTTTTCTTTGAGTGTCGGCCAAATAGGATGAAAATGCATGTGGTTTTATGATTTGTTTTATTTATTTCATAATAATATATCTTTTACCTTTTTATCCTTTATAAAATGAATTCATTATAAAATATGCCCATTACCGTCCATGCTAATGTTTAATGGAAAATTACCACTTAAGGATATTATAATTAATTAATCAAAGCAATTAAGCACTTTAACATATAGCATGCTACTTTTACATTTTATCAATTTAGTCATTTATCAAATTAACTAACAAATCGGTAAAATTAAATCACGAAATTTTCACACATATCAAATAATATCTTTGTAAATACCAAAAATATTATTAAAATAATTTTCGACCTTGTATTTGTGCTTAGAAACCACTATTTCGACTAGGGTCTAAGCAGGGCTATTACAACACAGCAGTGTGTGAGCCCGGCTCGTGTGGTTGAGGAACATGGTTGTGCAGCCAAGCGTGTACAATTTGAAGTAAAGGTCACTGCACAGTAGTGTCATAGCCGTGCGCTTGGTTCGTGTACAAATCGAAATAGGGTCGCACGGTGGTCGTATTCGGGCGTGTAAGTATTCAAAATAAGGTTACTGGCTATGTCTTGGTGTGTAACAACCTAATCTTGTGTGAAAAATCTGCACTTAAAATAAAAAGACACACAGTAGTGTAAGAATCTGAGTGTGTGGCTGCGACCATGTGATGCTTGAGTGTCCCAAGCGTGTGCACCTTAAATAGCTTTCAAAACAAGGCAAAAACTTCATCCAAACTTAGGTACCAAGCCAAACCAAAAAAATCATTTCCATACCTTCAAAACACATTGAAACATGCTTAAAACATATCAAAACATTCAACCTAAGTGCCTAACCAATGTGTCCTCATTGACACCACAATTCAATTAACAAACCAAATATACATTTCATATCAAACTAATTTGCATTCAAAGTTCACAAGGTCATACATTAAACATGCCAAACTTACCATTTCATCCAATCCATTCACATTCAATCTTACCATCTTTCAAACACTTTCATAAGGTCTATATCAAATAGCCAAAAAAATAACTTTACATGGACATTTACATACCCAAAGCCAAAGTCACATACACAAACAAGCTCAAAAAACTTTATACCAACCTAAGATGCAACAAATGGAGTAATAATCCAAAACATATACAAAACACATGTATTACATACCATATAACCCAAAAGTAAACATGTCAATAACTACTGATAAGTATTTGGATAGTGTGATTTTCAGGTTGATCCGATCGCATGTTTAGCAAAACAATATCTAAAAGAAATAGGAAAATGACACGAGTAAACACATAGAGCTTAATAAGTTCAATTTGGTGAAGCGATAAAACTTCTTTGTATAAACATATCAATTACACTAACAAGATTAACAAACAATAAATCCTATCAACCATAGTCATTCAACGGTGAGTTTATACATATACTTATATGAGTTGCATGATATGTTCAATCACATGAAAATCATTCAATATCAAGTCATGATAATATCGAAAAAATCATGCAATCCATTACACAATTTAGTGTCAAGTCAACTATCATTGAAAATTTTGTCAAGTCAACTATCATTGAAAATTTTCTCGATGAATGATATAACATTATCTGAGTATCACGGTTATCCAGCGAAGCTCGCCCTTGAAAGCTCAAACAAGCCAATCCAAGAAAACAGCGCCCGCGCAATTGCCAAGCAGAAGGCTTTAATTTGCCCCTAGTAACATGCTAGAATAACTGTAAATATAACACGACAGTTCGCAAAAGATGTTGAACTTTTGTATATTTAGTGGATAATCACAAGTCAAGAACCATCATCTTATCACAAGTCAATCTCGTACAACGCGAAATATAAACTATTGGAATACCAATTGTACTCTATGCTACGTTCATCTGAATCAAAACACATCATCATTTAATAACGTTCAAAATAATTATTTCATCAATTCACAACAATTTATAACAAATCAATTATACCAAAAATATTCCACAAACAATTTCACAAATTATATTCAACAAACAATTTCACAAATTTGGAACCAATGAATTAACACTAAACAAATAAATAAACAAGCAATGTAACATAAATTAAAAAATCATAATATTAATAATAATAAAGGTGGCATTAATAAAAAATTTGAAGTTTTAAGACTATACATAAAAGATATAAATAAATAAGTAATAAAATGATAAAATGAATAAATCTATTTAAAAATATTAAGCAAATAATTATTAAAGAAATAATAGTAATAATAACAAAGTTAATTAATAATGTATTAATAATAATAATATGTTAATAATAATATTAACAATAATAGTAATAATATTAAAAACAATAGTAAGAATAATAAGAATAATGGTAGTAATATTAAAATTAATAGTAATAATGATACTAATAATTGTAATAATAATATTTATAATAATAATAATATAATAATAATAATAACAACCATACATGAATAATGATAATAAAAAATACATAATAATAATAATAAACTAAAAGGACTAAATTGAAACTAAAATGAAATTAAAAGCCCAAATCGTAATAAGACAAAAGTCTAGGATTAAATGAAGTTCAAGCAGAGTTTTAGGGTAGAATCGGGAATAAAACAAAGTGAAGGACCGGTTGTAGTCTTGTGAATAACAAGGAGGGACCTAGCGGGAGAGAAATATCTACGCCTCAGCAGCGGACATTTCATTGGGGACCAAATTGAAACCACGATAAAATTAAGGGTAAAAATTAAAAATAAGAGGAACTTAATTGTAAAATGATAAAAAAAAAAAAAGCGGAAGGGTCAGTAGCGCAAATATCCAAAAGGCAAAAAGCGGATCCCCACGGCCAGTCGGGTCGACCAACACGAGACACCTTGAAGCAACCGTTTGGCACTTTAATGGCCAAAGCAAAGCAGCGCCTTTGCTTCTACTATAAATAATAAAAACCTTAAAAATCATTTTCAACCTTTCCCGAAAAAAAAAAAAAAACTTAGGTTTCTCTTCCCACTCTCTCCTTGGGCTAGGAGTCTGGCTAGGAGCTCGGCGTACCGCGTGTAGCCGTCATACCGTCGGGTAAGCGTGCAATGCGGCCGGAACTGAAAAAGGTAGTATTTTCCTCTCTTTTGATACTATATTTTATGATTATTGTGAAGTAAAAAAAACTAAAAACTTCGTTTTATACCCTCAAGCAGTTTGAAGAAAAAGAAAAGAAAAGAAATAAATAAATAATAAAAAAGAAGATGAACAGACCCTTTTTGTTTTTGTATTGACTTTTGCTTCTTTTTGTATTGATCTTTTTGTGCGTGTAAAAAGAATAAGAATCCTCATACAAATGAAATCATTCCGGTTTTATAAGCGAAATAAAAATAAAAAGCAAAAGCTGAAATACAAAAATTTTTATTTTTCTTGTTGTCTTCATCCTTTTTGCGGTGCGTGGCGCTCGATGAAATTTGAGTCTGGAGGCCGTATCTTGTGAGCGTAAGCGAGTTGGAGGCTTTCTTTGCGGCATCTTGGCGCAAGGCTAGGGTTTCTGCACATTTTACGTGTTTCGTTTTGGGCTAGGATTTGGGCTTATGGTGGGTCTTGGGCTAAAAGGGTGTTAATTAATGGATTTTTTTTTTTTTTATTGGTTAATGGGCCGGGCATAAATTGGATCTCTGTTTGCCCCTCTTTGCTCATTGTCGTGTAACAACAATGAAGCAAAAAGACTTTAAAAGGAGCCAATTTTGCCGGTCTCGTCGAATCTTGACTTCTTTTGGTGCTTTTCTTATTCAGTAGCTTCATTCCATCCAGCTACATCTTCAAGGGCATAGGAACTAGCGCTTTGATCTAATTCAAGGAGATTAGACTTGTAGCTGTCAATCTGCTCTGCGCAACTCGGGGAGATAAGATTTGCTATCTTGATCTGCTCTCTTGCAACTTTAGGTAGAGAAGAATCGTGAAGCAATCTGCTCACTGCGACTTCGGGAAGATAAGATTTACCATGATAGATTTGATCAGACCCTCTGCAACTTGAGAGGTAGGACTTGTAACTTGTAGCTTTAATTTGTTCCACTACAATGCTAGGAAATAAGATTCGTTATCTTGATGCGCTCCATTGCACCTTGAGGGAGATAAAGTGGTGGCTTCAATCTGCTCACTGCAACCAGGAAGATAAGATCTTCCATAACGTAAGCTTTAATGTTTCATTGCAGCGTCGGAAATACGATTCGCATCTTGATCTTACGCAATTTCGGGGAAATAAAAGTGGTGGCTTCAATCTGCTCCTTTGCAACCGAGGAAGATAAGATCGCCATAATTTGTAGTTTAATCTGTTTCACTACAGCGTTAGGGAAATACGATTCGTTGCCTTGATCTTCTCACTGCAACCGGAAAATAAGGTTGGTGGCTTCAATGCGCTCTCTGCTAACCTCGGAAATAAGATTCACCGTCTTTGATCTACTCACTACAACTTCAAGGAGATGAAATCTACAACTTCATATCTGCTCACTTTGTTGCCGGGGAGATGATATCTACAACTTCAATCTGCTCCATTGCTACTTGGGGAGATGAAATTTGTGGATTAAATCGATCTTGCTATAATCCTCTTGGGGACATGGCGTGTAGAATCCATTTCATGGGCCTATGCTTATGCCAAATGATTAGGGCGTCATGATCGAGGATGAATCAAATGCTCTAATTGGATATGTATGAATAATATTTGCATGAATGCATAATATCATTTTGCGAGAAAGATCCCTTTCTAATGCTTAGGTTGTCATTGCTCGTTGTTCATTAAGGTTGTATCAGACGCAATATCTGTCTTCTTGTTGGTGATATCCTTAACAAAAAATTCGAAAAAATAGTCACAGTTTAGATTCTTCTTTCTCAAATATTTCCAACCCCTTAGGTTTGGTGAGTTCTAAATAATAGTCTGTTTCATGTTCTTGTATTATTTAGAAGCTTCAGGAATAATATGTAGAACTTTTTGTGAAAGTATTATTAGTCCATTAATCGTTATTTCAATGCAAAATGCTTGAAAATGATCATAATGATAAAAAAAGCTGAAATTTTTAGAGAATAAAATATAAGAAAAGAATAAGGCTAATTAAAGAAAGCAAATAATGCTAAAATATAAAATAGTGAGGGAAAAATAGATGCCAGGATATACCTTGACTGAGCTTCTGCTATCTGAACTTTTGAAGACCATTTTAAGCTCAATATGTGTTTAGGATATCAAGAGTACTTTGTCGATGCCCCAAGATGTAGTATACTTCCTCTTTGTTAATCTAGGCATAATAAGACTACTGCATACCCTCATTTAATCAAAATTTGAATTACCTTTTACCAGTTTCGATTCAAAACCCCCTTTAGTCTCAAGGCATAACATCTCTCCTTATTGTTAGTCGGAGAAAGTGAGACTACCGCATACCCCATATTTTGATCAAAATTTGAATTGCCACTTTCACGGGTTTTCAATTCAAAACCCCTTTGGTCTCAGGCGCCTTTTGCGAGTTTTCACCTTGGCCTCTCTTTTTTTTTTTAAGAAAATCTCAAAGTGCTCTTTCTGGGTTTTCACTTTGGCCTCTTTTCCTCTTTAAGTATAGTACTTATTGGTGAATCCAGAATTTACGAGGATCGGGGAAGTTTTTTTCGTCCATTCGGTCAAAATCGGTGCTCCTTTGGAGAAAGCCTTTTTACCATATAAGGTCCTTCCCAATTTGGCATTCATTTCCCTCTAAAATCCTTTTATATGGGGAGGATCTACTTTAAAACCAAGTCCCCCTCATGGAATTCTCTGGGGCGAACCTTTTTGAAGTAAGCTCACATCATTCTTTTTGGTACATTTGACCATGACGGATAGCTTTCAACCTCTTCTGCTTTAATTAGATTTAGGTGATCCTAGAAGTTAGATTCATTACTGCTTCATCAACTTTATCTACGACAAGATTCAAAGGAAGGAATCTCAACTTTGATGAGAAAGGTATTGCCGGTGGAGAGTCGACAAGCGTTTGATGAGCATAGATGGTAATTTCTCGAGGCTAATCTTTATGAGTTTCAATCATCTTCCACGATTTTTAAGATTACCCCCATTTATTCCGTTTATTTTGGGGCAATGTGATGTTTATCTTGAACAATTGCAAACTTTTGATATCGTCTTTGTTGTTCCAATTTAATGTATTATGGATAGGATCCTTTTGGCATTCCATGCGACATAGAATTTGTTGATTATCGACTTTGTAACATTGACACATGAAGTAGCTTCCACATACTTGGTGAAGTAATTAATGGCCACAAAGATGAATCAATACTCGTTAGAAGCTTTTGGTGAGATTAGTGCCCAGCATAGGGAAAATTCATGGAGTATCGTACATGAGGAGATGAAGGAGGCATAGGAATCTTGTCTCCATAAATTTGGCACTTATGGCATTTCTTGGTATAAGCGAGTGCAACCCCTTTCCATGGTGGACAGCGATGCGAACCTCATGACTTGCACAGCCATTGTAAAACCATTAGCATGTGTTCTTGGACACCCTTATGGACCTCTTCTAAGATTTTTTTATCTTACTTGCATCCTGCGTCTTAGTGCCTTGAACATCTCTTGATATGATCATGCGAAAACATCTTTGAATTTTGAATAACTTGATGGCGTCTCACATTGTCTCTATGGTGATCTGGCTCAGATATTCACATCTTTCTCTTTTCTAGGCTTACAATGACTTTTGTAAAGTAGGATCTATTTTCATCTTGTTCTACTATCCTTAACAAATCAAGATAGGTTACAATTTTTATCGTCTTCAAAGTCACGAGATCCTACAGGCACATATCTTACTCAAAGTAGATTAAAGTCGATGCTTGACATCGCTCATGTCATTGATATTTAGAAACCTATTGTAGGTATGAAGGAATATTCAAAGAACAAATGAATCTAAGAATAATTATTTATGTGGTATGAACATGAGCGAAATAAAGAAGTGAAAGAATATTTGCTCAAAAGTGAGACACAAAAAATGCATTTTATTGAAATAAAATTATTGGACATGAGCCTATTCCACAAAGGATTCTTATTGCCTTTAGGCTTAAAGCAATAAGTGTGTTTTAAATATTAATCTAAATTAGCTCTAAAAAATACGAGGATCTCTTCCACAGTGCCATTATTCAAAACACTCCCGGAGCTCACAGGGCGAATGCACGATAAGTTTTCTCCTCAGATTTTCTTTGGATATAGCATTGATGCTCCTATTTACGAACATTCCATTCGAGCCTTGATATATTCATAAATTCCAGTTCCTTATTATCCTTCGGGCCTTGCACCAAGGCTCTGAGTTCATTGCATTTTTGAATCAAGTGACCCTCTTCATCATGGAACTGCGGTAGTTCACTGCTTCTCTGAGTTTCTCCCCAAGTTACGGGTGATTAATCCTCTTTCTACCATTTTCTTCCAAATCTCCTCAGTGGGTTTTCACCTCTGCTACATCTGTCTTGATTCTCTTCCTTGCATTCTACGATTATCAGCGTTTACCCCTTTATACGAATTGTTGGGTAGCAATTTTACGCATCGAATTTCACAATACCTATGTTGATGAGTCTTTCGATTATCTTTTTGAAAGTGGTGCAATTCTCAATTGAGTGTCTGTGATTCCCACGTGGTACTCGCATTGGCGTTCACGTCATACCATTTGGGAAAGAGAGATTTGTATAGGTTTTTAGGTAGAAAGGGGATAATATATGTGCATCAAACAAATTTTGGTACAACTCCCCATACATGATGGGTATAGGCATGGCACGGGGTTTTTACGGCTCGATCTTGGATTAGGATCTTGCCTTGGGGACACTGAAGGCTAGTAGTTGTCAAATCATTGGGTGAGCTTCTGGTGTCGACCTTGAATAATAACCTTATTATACATTCGCATTATTCACTTCATTTTTTCCTCTTCCTCGGGGCTTATAAAGTATTGATTTGGGAGCTCCTCTCTTACCTTTTCAGTTTGTGATCTTCAAATTGTTTTGGGAGCTCCGCTCTCGCCTTTTTGTTTCCATTTATAGGGTTGATTGGGTTATCCACAGACTAGAACTTTGAATCTATCGGAAAGTTTTTGGAGGTGTCGAGTGCTAGAGTGCTGGTATTAGAGAAGCGATGTTAATAGATACCATTTGGTTGTGCTTGAGGTGTTTGTTGAGGTAAATCTGAATGATAAGCAAAGTCCTCGTTATTGTTCTGGACTCAACCATAGGGTTTTCCTTTTCTAACCCTCCTCCGGCTAGTATGCGGGTTAAGTGACTCATCATGTTTCCTTGAAATTCTAGCATATGATTCTTTATATCTTGTTAAAGTTTGGCTAATTGCTCTAGCATCTATATTTGCATTTGCTCTAATCTCTCTAACTTTTGGTCCATTTCTTTAGTCCTTGCTTGGGTATTGTAAGGATGTTTGGTTGTAGTAAATTTTTGTTGGTTTAGGTTAATGAAATAATTTTGTTTAATTAGGGTCTTTTTCATGAATTTAATGTATATGATGCAATGTAATGCAAATGTATGAATGCAAAGGAGGCATTGACTCTGATTCAATTCCATTAGAAACGACTTTACTAGAAAACCAATTTCTTTACATAAAGCAGATTACATATCTCGGCTTTGTCCTAATGCTCAAAGCCTTAACCTTCTAAAAGCCTAACTAACTCTTAACTTGATTTGATTCGATTCATATTTCAAACTTAGTACGTCGGCCCTATTGCTGAGTAATACGTAAATAATTGGCCACTTCTTGTATTTGAGCCACGACTTCACCCATGATATAGTCTCTATCCTTGACTGACTTTGAGAATGGTGAAGTTGCTCTTTCTCACTTGCCGTTGCTTGCTTGAGGAGTTCAACTTGGAGTTCACAATTTTGTAATGCAATCTCGAGCTCTTACATTTTTTCTCTTGACTCTTCAATCTTGTTTAAACTTGCTTTGACTCAATTGTGGAATTGCAATTCACAGTCTTGATGAAGTGACTTTTCCAATTCTACAACCACAGCTTTTAATCGACCTTTTCATTCAGGCATTCTAATAGGTCTTTCTCTCAAGGAATTTCCTCAAACACAGGCATCTTGGTATTTCTTTTCCCATTTACTCATTTCTGTTCTTTTCTTCGTTGATCTCTTGTCGCCATTGTTTTGATGTCTTTCCCAATCAAAGCAATCTTCATTGAATATATGACTCTTACATGTCTGTTTGGACTATCCAAATCATCTTTAGCCTTATTTTTTCCTTTTTTAATTTATTGGACTCTAGATTTTGGACATCAACATCTAGTCCTAATTGTATCTTTTCTTCCTCTAATTGCTTTATCCTCTTTCCTAGCTCAAATTCCTTCTATCAAAATCTTGCTTTTACAAGCTCTAGCTCGAGATGGGACCACTAGCGAGATATTCATCCATTGGTGAATGCCTTCTGACTTGGACTAGGGGCGTTATCATTGACTTTTACCTAACCATCCATTATATTCGAAGTGCGTAAATCAGGACCTACGGTGAATCTCCTCATTCGAGCGGGTTTGGTTACAGGCATTGGACATTTCTCGGACTTTTTTCTTGTATTTGTCCTCCTTATACGAAAACTCGCATTGAGCCAACCCTTGAGTTCTTTGATATGAATTGTCTCGATCTATCTGCGCTTAACACAAGTAGAGGAGCATATTCAATAGCTCCCAAATCCCATGAGAGGACCCAATTGAACTCGCATACATCGATATAGAATCTCTTTAGGAACCATCAAGAGAGCTCTCATTCAGCGTCTTAAATCACGCAATTTTAGAGAATCATCATCCATTTCTCCTCTGTAATATCATCCCGAGTCTCGGAGTAGCTACTAACTCTTTTAGCGGAGAATAGTTTTGAGGAGAAGATTGGTCTGAGACCTTTTCTACTTTCCAAAAATGGTTGTGAAACCATGCTAATAAAAGTTTGTGCACACAGATGAATCTCCTTTCATTGACTCTTACGCCAAAATTGTAGGGACCCAGGTGTAACCACTTTTATCAAGTCGGTCAAATAAATGGAAGGCGGCCTCGTTTATATGCCCCAAAGCCTTGGGAAGATCTGCAATCTATAAATACTTAACACAAAGCGTCGACGACCCTTTTCTTCATGTCGGGATGTGCTAAAATCAAATCTCACAAATTTCTCCAAGGATGTACTTACTGTCACCTTTCTGTTTGATTCATTTCATCTGCTTATTTTGTTCAGCTTATTCCGTGACATTCATTAACTTCTTTTAGAACGTCCAGGACATTGGCGATACTAGAGTAGACTTTGTGATCTGAATCTTCGAACAGCGGAGCAGGTTGTGTACTCTTTCATAGTAGGTACCAAATCCACATTTCCAAAAGTAAAACAACTATAGCGGGGTTCCAAAATTGAGCGAGTTCTAAACAAATGCTTGTCTACTTTTTACATCGAGTAGGTAGGGTAGATCACCATAATTCTTGTAAAATAAGCGCTTGATTTCTTCGTCCCACTTTGGACCCATATCTTTTCAATTCTGAAGATTGTTTTGGAGTCACGTCGTGCAGTGAAATCCTATAGTCTGATACATACCCTTCTATCGAGGCTATCACCTTTCTCTAGTTGTGTTCTCTCGGACCATATTTGGACAGCCAGATCTTCTACTTTATCAAAAACTTGTTCTCCATGTCAAGCTCTCTATTTAGCAATCGAATGTGAATCAACACCTCTTTTTATGATAAGAATGTCATGCAATCAAAACAAAATAAACAAGACAGAATACAAGCAAGAAATTTAAAGCAAGTAAGAAATAATAAAAGCGCCTATTCGGGTAACCACTAGGATTTGGTGTGGATCTACCTGGAGTAAGTTCTTATGGCACATTATATGTGGTTTGGTTCTAAAGTAAAGTTACAGACAAGCTGATTCCTCGATCCTCACCCATTATAGACTCACTGGGTGAGTTGATTCGGGGAATACATTTCCTTATGGCTATCTGAAGATGAAAATCTCACGAAGACATAAGTGCGGATGTATCGGCGATCCACTATCCTATACGGAGGTGGATACCTCACGAAGGAATAGTTTATCACTCCCCACTTAAAAAAGGTAAGACCAAAGCGATCCTTATGCGTGTGATGCGAAAATGTTCTATGAGACTGACTACTGCGGCAATCATATAACACAAACAAATGCAATAGAAGGATTGTAATTTTAATTTTTGGTGACAAGATAGAAAATAATCAATTTCACGGCTTGACTCCGGGCGTCCCGGTGGAGTCGCCAAGATGCAGAAACCATTTTTTGTTGTTGAAAGCAGGTCGACTTTAAAAAGCGAAAATGGAGTCGCCACCAATCCTTTTTTGAGGTGTGATTGGAGTCACCTTGAGATTGATTGTTAAAACATTTTAATTTATTAAAACTATGAATTTGGCCCACGAAATTTCGAGAAAGCAGTCAGAAGTCGATTGCATGCGAGGAAGGATTAGCACCCTATAGCGCGCTTAAAATTGGTGCGAATTGATTGATTAACGTCTTAATGTCGAAAATTTGAAAAGATTTTAAAAATACGATCTTTTTGTTAAAGAACTTAAATAAATTAAATTGAGATCTTTGAGACACCTTATTTCGATGAAGTAAAATGTCATGCCAGATGAGTTAGGATATGACATTTGAATCCTCAAAAAACTAAACTTGCTTTTGACTTTTTAAAACGTGCATTTAAATTTAAGAAGGATATTGAGTTATTTAGGTCAAATGAAAAATAGGAATCCGATAAGTTAGGGCACAATTTCTCAAAATTCCAAATCTGAGAATATTGCACCTTTGTTTTGGAAATCCTTATCTCGAGATAACAAAATGTCACATCCGTTGAGTTAAAGAGCACAACATTTTTGAATTCGAGAATAAGTTTTTATTTAGCTTATGCTTTAATTTTTTTAAAAAATGGTTCTTTAGACTCAGTATGAGAAAAATAAAAACCCACTTAAGTTAGGGTATGTAATGGCCTAAATTCAAGGTTATCGGAACAATGGTTTAAGTAACCATAAATCCGATTTAAAGAGAAATTTATTTTAATATTTTTGCATGAATATTTATATGATAGGAAAATCGTATTAAAATATCGATAGAAAAATTTTACCGATTTAGTGGTTAGTTAGAAAAATTATTATTGAAGGAATTGGGTAAAAACAAAGGTATCGAGACCTTGATCTCATAAAATTGAGTAGGAAATATTTTTATAAATATTTATAAAATGTTAGTAATATAGTATTAAAATTTAGTTTAGAAAAATTTTAACGTTTAGTATGTAATTAGATGAAAAGGACTAAATTGTAACAAATACAAAATTATGAAAAATGATTAGATAGTTTAAATGATAAAGAAAGAGGGCTTAAAGGAAAATAGACCCAAGGTCTAATTGGGCTGGACGACAAGGGTATGAAATCAGCAAGAAGATAAGGAGAAATAAAGTAAAATGGAAAATAACAAAAATTTGCTAAATAAAACTAGGACTAAATAGGGATATCTAGAAATCTCTTCATTTTTCTTCACTCTCATCAGCTAAAAACGCCATGGGAGGGTATCTAAGCTGGTATATCATAATTTTTGCACCAAGTAAGTGAATCCTTGCCTATTTCTTGTAATTTTGTGTTTTTAAAGACTTTTACAACTAGGTCCTACTATTAAATTCATTAGTCTTTGATTTCATGGATGAAATTGAAAGCCACCATGGTTACAGTTTATGTAAGTTTATGATGAAATAGCATGAAATTTAAGCCTTAATTCGTTTCAAAGAGATGATTTTATTAAGGTAATTTCAATGAAA